>LR812539.1:29775421-29822921 GCA_903798195.1 Danio kyathit
AACAATGTCTCCATCTTGTTGGTAATTTGCAGATGAAGCAAGATGATACACCACATCATTACTGACATGCGACTGATCTGCTGTAAAGGTTGGTACAACGTTGAACATGACAAAACCAACCATGATCACCACAAGAGACACGATGTAGAGGCCTGTAAACTTTAAAGAAAAAAGAAAGTGCTTTAAAAACTTGGAAGGAACTGAAAATCAATTAAACATTATCAAAATATGTATTAGCAGAAATAAAGAATTCATGAAATGGTTAACACCTCTGGCCAGTTATCATATAGCAAGAAGACAGCGACACAGATATTGGAACATTTTGTGATCTTCAATTTGGTTTTTCCATTTTTATCAATTTTCTGAAAATCTAATTTTCTGCTCACCTTGTAGTGAAAGAGGAAGATGCCACAGAAAAGGCTGAAGAGGTCTGCGGTCAGCAGAGAGAGGTTTACAGCTGTGGCGCTGGTCATCTTCACCACCACAGGCATGAAACTGTACAGACCGTACATACACAGAGTATACGCAAAAAAGAGCAAACCTACAGAATAAAAATACAGGCATTTACTCATCTAATCTAATGTAAAGGTGAACAGAAAACATGTTTTTTGAATTAAGGCAGTTCTAAAAATTAAAGAGGGTCTAAACTTGAATTAAAAAAATGTTAAAAGTTACTCACATTTTTGCCAGTCCCAGCTGATGGCAGGTATAGCTTTGAATTCAAGTACAGCCCTTTAAAATACAATAGGATAGTTACAGATATTATACCCAAAAGTGAACCAGGAATATCGTAACATTGTGCAATTCTTAATGTGTGCTTGACAAAACCACCTGTAGGAAGCTCACTCATTCCCCTCCATATGCACCAGACGATTTCCTACAAACACTCATTAATAAAACTTATATACGTGTGTGTGTGTGTGTGTGTGCGCGTGTGCACGTGTCTTCAATATCAGTAACAACAGTAATGTAGTGAAATATTATCATTTAAAATAGCAGGTTAACATTTTATAATGTCATTTAATCTTGTAATGGCAAATCAGAATTTTCATTTAACATGGATTATGAAAAATTGCTACATAGATTTGCATTTGACTAAAGCTACGGTCACACTAGAGTTTGAGCTTGCAAAATTCTGTTTTGAGCTTGCAAAATTCTGTTTGCCGGGATTAAACGAGATGATTAGACATTTGAAAAAAGCGAGCGATTGGTCCATGTTTTAAATATCTGTCCAGAGAGGTCATGTTTTGATCCTCGATTGGTCTCACGCAGTCAAGTGATGCGATTTCACAGGTCAGAGTTCACAAAGCTTGAACTTTCCAACGCAGCGAACTGCAAAACTTGTCGCGCGAGCTTGCGTTTCTGGTCTGACGCATTTACGTGCGTATGAATGGAAGTCTATGGGAAGATAAGTGCAGCGTGACCGCAGCTTAATTCTATCAGCTCTTTTTCTTTTTTTTTACATTAAAAAAAGAAACCGGCTGAATACACTATGACGCATAACTGAACTGCAAACTCTTTGCCAATCATTCCCATGTTTCACATCTCAAATGCATAAATTTTACTGTTTATGGACATTAGTTAGTTAAAAGTAAAGAAAACTTATTGGAATGAAGTACTTATTGAAACAACCAGTTTTTATGTTAACAGTTTACGTTCAGCACTGAAGGTAGAAAAGCAAAACATGGTCCAGATCTATGCAAACCCATGTAGGTGACCTATTTTGATCTCACAATAGTGAATTTTTAACTAGTGTGATGTTTGCATCCATGGTGAGAAAAAAAAAAATCTTACTGATAGTTATGTACATACCATACAGCACACCTTTTCAAAAGCAAGGCTGTGTCTCTGGATAAAGTATGAGCATTTCAATTGAAAGACGGTTAGCAAGTACAATATGAAGTGGTGTATACAAAACTTACATTTGCACCCCGCTGATAAGAGTGCCAAAAAGCCCCATCATGCCTATGTACTCCACCCTGCTCAGGTTTTTCACAGTGTATTCCTGACAGACATTAGACACTGCATACAGAGCAGCACTGACCAGCACGAGTCCATCACCCAACAACACATGACTACCTGCAGTCAGACACACAACAGAGACTCAAAGATCTATTTTTGTGCAAGACTGACATTTCTACGGTCCATGATACAATCTTTAGTCACTCTTGTTTGATATCTTTTGTAACAGGAATAAAAGATCTTCAGGTTTCTGATAATGATTATTTAAAACACTAAGGCCCAGTTTCACAAACAGGGCTTAGCTTAAGCCAGGACTAGACCTTAGTTAAGTTAGGCTATTTAAGCCACGTTTATAAAATCAGCCTTAGAAAAATACATTTCTGATGTGCACCTGGAGACAAAAAATGACACTGACCTATTTTAAGACATCTCACTGCAAGTTATTTTCAGTTGAGACAGCTCAAACATGCAATTTAATCTTGACTAGCCTTAAACCTTGTTCGTGAAACCGGGGGTAAAAGCATAATATAACAAGCTTGGCCCACCTAGTATGAAGTACTTACTTGATCCTTGGTCTCTCCCAGCCAGCAGATCTGCTCCCACCATCGCTCCTACACCAAACAAACACACAGCCACAGCAACAAAATGCCAGGGCCTGTAGCGAGTCTTTAAGAAGATCCATGACAGCACCATCAGAACCGGTATCACAAAGCAGTCCAGCAGCTACAATACATAACAGTTAGTTTATCAGATTAACAGAAAAGCCACAGTAATATGAAGACTTGGTGCAAATTAGGTTTTTTTTTTTTTTTTTTTTGGGGGGCGGGGGGGGGGGGGGGGGGGTGGGGGGTGGGGGGGGGGGTGATGTTAATTGTGTTATTTTCATCTTACTTGCGATTTAATTTATTAAAAAACTCAATATTCTCAATAGTATACAGCACACACTTTAAATGAAAGGAATACAACATACTTTAAATCACAAGAAGCTTTATTTTACCTTTACATTCTACCAAGTTCTGCCCATTTACAGTTTTTCTCAGTCGCTTTGGTGCATTTCTCACAACACCATTTACATTTGCACAACAGTTAATGCATTTCTCAAAACAATTAGTGCAAACTGCAAAACCTAGTTGATAACCTGCAAAAGCGCGTCACTTGCTCAAAATGAAGAGCTCATTCCTCAAAAGCAAGTATTCATGTCAGTGAAAGTGTCAATGTCATCAAAATGAAAAGTCCTGACACCATTGTTTATGAACAAGACAGTCAAATGGCTTTGTCATGTTTTCATGATGACAGTTTACTCTCTCAGTCTACTTTCCAATGCAAAAAAGTCAGATTTTGGTGACACTTTCTGAAAATGCTCAAGACAGCACTATATACTATTTGCACAGCCATTTGAAAACTACAGTAAAGTTAGACATCACTGCGTTTAGTGAGGTCTTTGAGTACAAGACACTGAATATGTGTGTTTCACATGTTTACAGCATATGTTCTTTACAATTCAAATTTATTCACAGCATTGTGCAAAAGAATAAACACACCCTTATTTACAACAAACATAACTTCCTTTGGGTAGAGCTGTGCACAACTGTAAACAATATTGCAGTACATATTGAAACTGAGCCTACAACATACACAGGTCTGTAAATCATTCATCAAATTGTTCAATTTAGAAGATATTTTCAGAAAAAAAATGATTTAAATTTTTAAAATGAAATTTGCTAGACAGATTTTGACAACTAGTTCAACATTTTTGTATGTAATGACACAAGTAATGAAATGAGGACTATTAGTTTTATATGGAATGACTATTCAGCATCCACACGTTTAGTTAATTTTGACTGACATGACATAAGCAAATGATAATGTTACAAACAGCAGAGAGTTGTATGAAAGCAACTGATGCATGTCCGAAAGCATTTGCAATTCGTTGAAAGGAATGAGAAACTGCTACTATGATGTGCACAAATGACTAATTGTTTTGAGAAATGCATTAACTGTTGTGCAAATGTAAATAGTGTTGTGAGAAATGCACCAAAGTGACTGAGAAAAACTGTAATTAGTACATTTAACTAAAAGTTAACACTTCAATGTGGCGTGATATCAGCGGTCACTGATTATTAGCTCAACAGCGCAAATGAACAACTCTTTACATTCAGTTATAGCACAAAATAAACATCTCACGCCTCATGATTGCTCAAGTAGCATTTCATCCATGAAAAGACATCAGTAAAAGAGCTTGTAAAAACAATGTCACATAGCATTTGTTGTAAACAAATAAATGTTGGATAGAAGAGAACCCAGTCCAGGAGACTCGAAACAAGCAGAATTCTTTTATTGAGACGTGTTGGTTAATCTGCAGTCAACAGCGTCTTCAAGAAGTCCATGTGTCTGCAGGAGCCTACGGAGCTCTGCAGCTGCTAGTTTTATCACAAGTCTGATTTGAAAACAAAGATGTCCTGTCTATATTGTATTCTTAGGAGGAGGGGAGATGTCTAAACAAAGCATGCAAATTAGGTATTGGGTTAACCAGCATATAGGTGTTAGAAAACCTGCCACACAAGTTAATCAGCAAAGGGGTTTCTTTGGCCTGAAAGTATCACCCTAAGACAAAGGCAGAGTCATTGAAAACCTGCCTTGCATTTGCATCACTGGCTCAGCCAGTAGTCAGAAAGACAAAGGTTAGTCTCTCATAGCTGGTCTGTTAATGAAATGATATAATTAAAAACCAAAGAATATAACTTTTCAGTTATATGTAGATTATTGTTCATTTGAAACTAGATTATTAAATTTATAATCCCACAGTTCCCCCTTTGAGAGTTATTTAAAAACTCTCACACAAATATAAATTTAAAGCCTTCCTAAATCCCTTCAATGGCTTCTGTTTGATAACATAGGCCCCAACTTCCAGTCATGTAACTTGAAAAAGTTACAGGCACATTTAACTTATTCGGTGTCATTTTCAATATCTACGTAGATTTAATTGTAGATTTCAAAACTGTTCACATGTTTATGACAATCGATGGGAATGTCATAAATCCTACATGATGACACAAAAGAGCATGTAGTTAAACTGTAGATCTTCTGAAAGGCCATGGCTTGTGAATAGTGTGCGTCTTTTGTGAGGTCTGTTCTTGTAGTTCTTCTCCAGTGCAGAGTTGATCTGATGACTTCCTGTCATTCATGGATCGCTGTAGTGATGCTCGGATCATAGCGTTTCTTGAGAATATGCAGGTGTTTATGTGTTACCTGCACACAAGAAAACAAGGAACAGCAGACCAGCAGTATTCATTGCATAGACTGGTATGATCATACAGTCCATGTGTCTAGTTATTTCAGGTGATCGTATAGTTTTTTGTATTTTTCTGTCTCCTGATCTTAAAGTTATGACACCTATAAAACAGTGAGGTGAGGAAGGACTAATAGATGGGGAAAAGGGGAGTCTTCACCACAGGGTGCGGCCCCTGAAGCCTGTTGCTTTCAGTTCTGCCCTGGGCTCCTCACTGGTTTGTGTGTCCTATTCGTTCCCTGAGTGTGGCGGACAAACTTTAAAATGTGAGACTCAAACTATCATTCAATAAACATCAGTCCTATCAGACATCATAACATTGAATGGGTAGTGATTGGAATATGTGTAAACCACTTCAAGGCTGTGAGTGGACTTGAGCAGAGTTCTCCATTAAAAAGGAAGAAAGTTTCCTTAGTGTAATTTTACAAAGAGTCTTTCATCTTAATTGTAAATTAACTGGAACATTAAGCCACTCACAGCCAAAAATGGTTAGCACCTTTGTGGACAGCTCAATGGATTCAGTGATGAGGGGAGGGAGGTATGTTGAGGGCAACTAGCAAACTGTTCAAAAGTGATTACCCTGTTCATTTCTTTAAGTTCTTTTTATTCTTCCTACATTCCCTCATCCAATGTCCTTTTTACCACAGTAATTACAACAGATATTTTTCCTAAGACATTTATGATTTGATGTCTTCTCTGTGTTCATCTTAGTGGCGGCTGCTTCAATTTTGACTCTATCTTTGGTATCAGAGTCTCTTTCCCACAAAGCTAAACTGTTCAGATTATTTCTGAGAGTGGTGGTAGACCAGGTGATGTTAAGAAATGGCAAAGCTTTTCTGTATTCAGCTGCAAGGCCATCCGACCAGATGCGGACAAGGGGTCCCTTATCATTTAGCACACTGTCTGAATTATTAGCTAATCCACTGTAAGTTATGGCGGATTGACAAAATCTCTCAGTGAATTCATTCACAGATTCATCTTTCCTTTGCACACAACAAGTCACTTTTGACCAGTCGATCTTTGGGCCAACAATGTTCTTTAGAGCTTTCAAAACACCCTCTCTCAAATCATCCTTACTGGCATGTTGTAATTCAGAGGTCACAGCACGCTCAAAACTGTTGAATTCAGATTCTGTGAGAATTTGAGACATTAGCTGGGTGACTTCTGTTAATGACATGTCATAAAGACGCATTTTGCTGATCAGTGCTCTGCTAAACTCTGAGAAATGTGTGCGTGCTGAAGGTAAGCTTTGAGACAGTCTCTCTATTTCTTTAGGTCCTAGTGTTCTGGAAACGGTTTGAATTTGAACAACAGAAGTGTTGTTGTGTAAACTCTCAGTTCTCTTAGAGCTTGTCCTAGCACCACAAACCTCCACTGGACCTACCAGGATATCATATACTGACTGGATGTCTGTTTCAGACACAGTTTGTAAGTCAGGATGTTTGTTATCAGGCTGAGTAAGTTGTTCAATGTCAGTTTTTGATTTCTTGAGGTTCAGTTGTTTTGTTAATGAGGTTATCTTAGCATGAAGCTCTTGGATCTGTTTCTCTAATTCTGATTTAGCCTGAGCTTGTTGTTTAGCTCGAGATAAACTGAATTCTCTGTAGCAGCAGATAATGCCTTTTACATTGTTTTTGCGAATGCATGCTCCAAGCACTTTCTTGCATTCATTTAATGTCCAAACATTATCTGGGTCAATGCTAAATTTCTTTGTCAAATTTAGTCTGACTGACTCTGTTATTGAGTCCATTTGCTGTCCTAACAGCGATTTGAAATCCTGATCTGACAATAAAGGAGTCGCTAAACTACCTTTTCCAGTTGTGGGAATCAGTTTAGTATTCTTTCTGAACATTCTGTGAGTTTGTTATCACAAAGTAAAAATACTAAAACTTTTCTGATGAAAGTGTAGTAATTTCTTCTCTGCCAAAACAGAGGGTAACAATATTAGCACATGTTGCTAAAACTCCTTGCCTGAACAAAGGATAACATAAATTAGCTTGTATCGCTAAATATTCTCTGGTTGAATAGAGGGTAAACAAATAAAAGAAAAGAAAATAGCACTTAAGGCTTAACTTCTCTGCCTGAACAGAGGGATAACTTTTACTTCTCTATTGAAATAGAGGATAACTTTCTGTTAAACAAACCCTGCAGCTGTTTTGTTAACTCTTCTCTGGCGGAGCAGAGGATGACCATGTGTATAGACTGGTCTGTATGGTTCTTTTTTTAGAGTGAAACTCACCAAATTGAGGTTGAGCTGAAAGATTCAGTCTGGAGTGAAGTCGGATCTTTGTTTTCAGGTTGCTTCAATGTTCATCAGGGTTGCAGTCAGCAAATAGTGGAGAATTTGTGACGTCCGCTGAGTGACTTCAAATTGCCGTTGAGCTGAAGATTCCGTCTGAAGTGAAGTTTCCTTGAGCTTGAAGTTTTCAAGTTGAATTTCAGGTGGATTTCAGTCTTCTGTGGCAAATTGTTGAGAATTTGGTGATTTCAGTCTCTATCCGGGTCACGGCACCAAGTTGTTGTAAACAAATAAATGTTGGATAGAAGAGAACCCAGTCCAGGAGACTCGAAACAAGCAGAATTCTTTTATTGAGACGTGTTGGTTAAATCTGCAGTCATACAACGTCTTCAAGAAGTCCATGTGTCTGCAGGAGCCTACGGGAGCTCTGCAGCCTGCTAGTTTTATCACAAGTCTGCTTTGAAAACAAAGATGTCCTTTGTCTATATTGTATTCTTAGGAGGAGGGGAGATGTCTAAACAAAGCATGCAAATTAGGTATTGGGTTAACCAGCATATAGGTGTTAGAAAACCTGCCACACAAGTTAATCAGCAAAGGGGTTTCTTTGGCCTGAAAGTATCACCCTAAGACAAAGGCAGAGTTATTGAAAGCCTGCCCGTTGCGTTTGCAATTACTGGCTCAGCCAGTAGTCAGAAAGACAAAGGTTATAAAGTCTCTCATAGCTGGTCTGTAAATGAAATTATATAATTAAAAACCAAGAATATAACTTTTCAGTTATATGTAGATTATTGTTCATTTGAAACTAGATTATCTAAATTTATAATCCCACACATTACTTCAGAAAAGACGTTCAGTGTTCAGAGCTTGTTGGCTCACTAGAGAAATTAACTTTAGACAAGAGCATTTCTCTTAATATTTGAACTATTTTGGTGTATAGTTTTAATTTACTTAATCTGTTATTTCCCGTTTAAATGTACGCATATAAATCTGTCATGAAAACAAGTTGTAAAAGCTACTAAGTAAATGATTACATACAGTTCAACAATGAACTGAAGTAGAAACAAGCAAAATATTTGCACTATATTAGTGGATATATTAGTTTTGCTTATTATTTCATTCATTCATTTTACTTTTACTACATACATTAAGATGTCACTAACAGGTTAAGTAAATTGGTCATGAAATCAGAAAAGCAACTTTTTAAACAATGATTTGGAGTAGAGACATCCTAATGGGCTATATGCACAGCTAGTGTTTTGTAGCTAATGATGAACTTCCAGTGAAAGGTTTATGTGACTTTTTTTAATTTCATAAGGTTCCTTTTACAGCATTGATGTTGTAATGCAATTCAAATATAACCAGTTAAATAGACTTAAGCATCCATTTTGTTGTTAAATAGACAAAAAAAAAAGTGTTAAAGAGAACGAAATAAAAAGAGATAAAAGACTGTTTAAACGCAGGCGCCATCATTAGCAGCAGGCAAGTGCAGAAATTCCATTGAAAATACCGGGGTAAAATTAATTTCCATATTTTAAAGACATGGCGTGAAAAAATATTATTTAATGCAGTGTTTCTTGTTTGATCTGATACCTACTTTATATCATATCTCAGCCAGGCAGTGAAAATCACTGTTTTTTTTTTTTAAAGAAATCAGATCTTAAACGAGGTGATTTTGTATGAAATGACAATTAAACGGATACCTTGGGGCTAGCTGACTGAAATTAAAAGTCCATGTGCATATACCCAATTAGATTTGAACATTAATGTAATATTTTTGCAATAATTTAATTAGAAAAACTGTGATCTATATACCAAATTACATACTAAATCACAATTATTGTGTACTATTACACACTTAATACACAATTATATATAAAATATACACATATGCAACTAAGAAGAAAGTGTTCTTACCTGTATACTAGTAAGGGTCGTGAACTGGTATGCCTTCACAACAGTGTAATTGGCTTCTACATCAGTAAGAGCCATCAAAAAATACTTCCACCACTTTGTTTTTAGAATCTGAACAATATTATTTTCCCCTAAAACAGAACATATAAAACTGGATTCATTTAATGTATTACATATTTTAGTTTCAGGCAATACTCTAAGAAAACGACAAAGTATGGCTTTTATGATTAATCAATGAAGAGTTCATAAACAGAAAACTCAGTTTTTATTAATTTTCTTGATTTTTTTTTATTGTTTATTGAAGAGTTAATTTACAAAAACATGATTTATGAAAATTAATAAAAACAGATTCAGACATTAAAATTCTACATTTTGAGGAGAATTAAAATATATCTTTGTTTTTAGGTTTGATTTGATAGAAGAAAAATGATGAGCATGGTACTGTAAATTATTTTCTTCACTTCTAAATGTCTAATATAAGTAGTGAGTGTGCTGAAACATACCTCTTCTTAGGGCTAACACGGAAGTATAGGTGAGCAGCAGCAGAGAATAATTGAGAAAGCTTTGCAGCATTGGCGTTTCTACATCCTTTGCCAGATACTGACATGTAACTGCTGTCCCACATATCAGCATGGACAGGGCTTGACCCATTGCAATAGTTTTGAAGAGCTGCCTGTTAACACAATTCCGAAGTTACTCCAAAAATACCAGCAAACTTAAAAAAAAAAAAAAAAAAAAAAAAAATACAATACGCATGCAAATAAAGATTTAACATCATACCATGTAAACACATCTTTGAGTGCAAGATTACGTGGACCACAAAGAAATCTCCCCCAGCGGCTGAGAGTTCCCAAGTTTCTGTTCTCAGTGGAGGTTTCTCCTGCTTCACAATCCATATTTTACACATAGACCCCTGAGAAAGTGAAGAAAAAAAAGTGTAGAGTAACATTCAAGTTAATATCACAGGCTTTGATGTTGGGTAAGGTCAAGTGATTACTGAAAAGAAAAAAAAACGTAATCACTTCAGGAATGTATGCCCAATAATGTTGACCTAAAGGGGCTTCTTGTTTAAGATTCCTTGCTTAATGATATTTAAAAGTCATAATATAAAATAAATAGAAAATATATTTTGAGTAAAGCGTCCAAATTACTTTATATTTAAAATGATTTATACTATATTATTATATTATATATACTATATTATAATATTATAAAATTATAAAGATTTATTATGGCAAGCTGCATTTTTAATGCTTGAATTATTTTTGTCTTTGACTAAAAATTTCAATAAACATGGCTAATACTCTATAAAGAAAGCCTAAATATGATCGGGACATAACTTTACACAAAATATTATAAACGATTCAACATAACAAAAAGGACAGTGTAAGGTCGCAATTTACAGTGAAATTCACTTTTAATTTCATTCATTTTAAATAAGGATTCTAATATCAGCATAAGCAAACTCTACTTTCTGGGGTTAAATAAAAAGTTAACGTTTGAATGAAAAAGCTCTGCAAGATAATGTAGTTTATGGTGTTTCAACTGCGAATGCGGAACATCAGAGCAATGATGTGGTGGTTTAAGACGGATCTACTCGAGCACGTGGCGCCTGTCAGACACACCAACAGTTAAACAAACCAAATGACTACATGACATCCTAATCAAAAAAATTAAAGACCGATTAAATCGTCATTAAAACATAATGAATAATTTTGCTTTTCAAAAGCTTTCAGATCAAATCTCCTTACCTTCTTACGACTTAGCCTTGTGGCTAGGCTAAAAACACAACGTCACGTGTTTACAAGAGAAATAATAAAACCGAGGGTCTATTAAATACCTGAATGTAATCGATCCGACATATCCGTGATTTGTGAGAAATCCGGTCAAAACAAAGTACTGCATCCTTCCCTGAAAGTGAGGAATCATAAATCCGCTCGGTCAACTTAAAGCCCCGCCCATTGTCCCAAACAGCCAATATCCTTCCACTTCCTTTCCTCTTTATTAAATTCTGACCAATGGCGGAGAGACCTGTTCCGACCTAATACTACTTCAGAAATCCTCCTAAATCTATCGGACATTTATCTTTGTGATTATAAACTGCAATATTCAACTGATGATTATGAGGATAAATAATGATGAGAATTGTGATTGCGAGACGAGTCATGATTTTTGCAATAAAACCAGGCCAAAATAGTCCAAAAGTACCCTGATAATATTAAAACTCAAAATATGTCACCACCTATTCGTAAGTATTAAATACATAGTGTATATTGCTGTGTTCATTATTAGTCAAAATTAGTCTAAAATTCATACTCTAATGCAGAAGAACTTCAACCAACGGAAGTCAAACCAAATATACCCTGATATACATTTTATTGAAATATATTTTAAAAATCTAAAATAAATAATCAAGAAATATTTTACTTTAAAACGTATACTTTATGACTTTATATCTGTAGATTACACACACTGCTTAGCATATATAAGTACACCCCTCACAAATCAAGCTTTTAAATTCAAATGTTTAATAGGAAGCTATACAATATTATATCCGTGCATATACATTAGATCAGGGTGCTCAACCCTGTTCCTGGCGATCGACCTTCCAGCTGATTTCAGCTCCAACCCTGATCAAACACACCTGAACCAATTATTTAGAACGTGAGGAGCACTTGATAATTACAGGCAGGTGTGTTTGATAAGGGCTGCTACTGAAAACTGCAGGAAGGTCGATCGCCAGGAATAGGGTTGAGCACCCCTGCATTAGATAGTCAGTACTGAAGCCAAATCTGGAGCTTATCTAACAAAATGACGTTCAATAACAGCCCAAAAACTAGTACACGCAAATTTATATTTTATAGAAAAATATTAAATACAAAAAAAAAAAAAAAAAAAAGGAAAATCAAGAGAAACAAAAAAAATTGAAAAACAAATTTGATTAAATTTTGTAGGTTCTATCTTTATTTTTATTTTTTGCACTATTTTGCTTGAATTTAATTGTATTATCTTTCAATTTCTAGATATGTCTAGTGACTAAAATATAATTTAATAAATATCTGTTTAATAAATCTGTTTTGTTTAAATGCACCAAAATACATTGCCTATATTCACTGAGAAATGGAGAAAAATATTCATTTTCAAAATTAGGTGTACTCCATTATGCTGAGCATTTTTGCATTTATTATTTATTTGTTATTGTCTAGTGTCCCTGTGCCTCAAAAAGTGTGCATAGTCATCCTCCTAGCATACTAAGCACACATTTTATCATTGGTGGAATATCAATTTAAACTATTTAATCACAATTATATAATATAATTGGTGCACTATGGCAAACCTTTAATCTGCGGAATAAAAACAACAACCCATGGCAAGTATTAAAGCAGCCTAATTCCACTGAAAAACCACGGACTTGGCAACCCTTCTGTACAGTATATTGTGGAACATCACAGATACTGTGGTGAACCTGACACCAAGGAAAACTATGTTCCTGGATAAGCACTTGTTAGTGTTACAGTTAGGATAATATTTTTGGATGGAAATGCTCCCCCAGTATAAACAAAAGATGTTTATCTAGGAAAATGCTGTGCAGCTGTTTGACCTGAGATTGTTTTGAGAAAGTGTCCTTCAGACAGACCTGTTGGTTCCAGATTATCACAGGTTTGTGATTAAAGAAGGTTATTCCTTAATGTAATCTGTAAAAACTAAACCCTTAAGGAGGACAATTTATTCTTGTGACCCTGCTTAAATGTGATTGTCTTTATCAAACGTGTATTACAATGGCATAATACAATGATAATTAAATCAATTTTGCCATCGCACATTGAAAAAAACAGCCTTCGTTTGTATGAAATGTTTAATGTATTTTGCTGTCCTGTGTAAACTAGACAAAATGTGAGTGATAGCAGTATTGTCAGAAGTATTTTATTTAGACATGTTGATTTAGAAATTCAAAACTGTTGAATACTAATTTCTACAGTAATTATTTTGATATTTAAGTTGCTCATTATCTGTTTATTAACTTTTTGTGTGTGTAGTATAGATATGATTGCAGCTTTTTTTGCTAGAATCTTATGAAAATCTCTAGTTTAAACAAATAAAAATGTGTATATATATATATATATATATATATATATATATATATATATATATATATATATATATATATATATATATATGTATTTATATATATATATATATGTATGTATGTATGTATGTGTATATATATATATATATATATAAACTTTTTTTGAGAAATTGTCCTATACATTTATATATGTGTGTATATGTAATTTTTTATTACT
This sequence comes from Danio kyathit, assembly GCA_903798195.1. Taxonomy (NCBI): domain Eukaryota; kingdom Metazoa; phylum Chordata; class Actinopteri; order Cypriniformes; family Danionidae; genus Danio; species Danio kyathit. The sequence continues at coordinate 29,789,127 of LR812539.1, forward strand.
ATTATTATTATTCATTCATTCATTCATTCATTTTCTGTTTGGCTTAGTCCCTTTATTAATCTGGGGGTGCCACAGCGGAATGAACGGTAAACTTATCCAGCATATGTTGTACGCAGTGGATGTCCTTCCAGCTGCAACCCATCACTGGGAAATATAATTAATATTGTATTATTATTATTATTATTATTATTATTATTATTATTATTATTATTATTATTATTATTACCACCACTATTATTAGTAGTAATATCATCATCAACATCCTTTTAATACATATTGGACCTGAGGAGTCTTGATTTTAAGTTTTATTTAACAATTTCCTTTTTTATGTATATATTTATTATTTACCAAGCATTTATTAAACAATTGTTTCATCCTTTATTACCATAAATTCGAATATGTGCAAATTAGTTATGCATCAATGGGTAATAGCCATGTAAACGCATATACTGTATAAACTAGTATTTATATAAATGTACATGAATAAGCATCAATGTCAGTGCTGCTGATGCAGTCTGTCGCGGTCACAATGCTCCCTAGCAACCGCACCTCCTCAAACATCGCGAGACTGCACGAGGACTAAGTTGAAGAAACATGGCGACGTCTAATTTATTGAAGGTAGGAGGTCCTTCAGTGTGATAATGTTTTGCATCGTTTGCCTCTCTCGTAATGTTATGACAGCGGTCTGACGACCAAGTCAGTGTCCGCTTGAAATTATATCGCTAAACGTGACGCGTTCATTTGAAACGGGATGTTGTCTGTAGCTGATGTTTTGTGCTATTTTAATGTTGATGATTTCAGTCTTCTTTTCTAAGATGTTTCTCCTTCCTGCATAACCAAAAAAACTCACTGCTGTGCCTAGACTGCTATGTGAAATGTCTATAGATATTTTATTTTTCTTATAATTAAAACTGGACATTAGAAATTGATTATTTAATTCAGTCTGTCATAACTGTCAAGTTCATCTGGTGCCTCTGCTTTCTAAATAATCTATGAATTAGATATATAAAGATTTATCACTATTCCAAAAGAATGTACTATACATTCACTCTACCTTCTGTTATTTATTTATTGATTTATTTATTTATTTTTTGCTTTAATGTTTCCCATAAACTAAAAGCAGTTTAATGTTTTAAATGTGTCAGAGTTTGTTGATTATTAAAGATGTGTTTATTTTTCTGGTGCTCTTTTTTTTAGAATAAAGGCTCCCTGCAGTTTGAAGACAAATGGGATTTAATGTGGCCCATTGTTTTGAAGTTACTCCGTCAGGAGTCAGTTACTAAGCAGCAGTGGTTTGATTTATTTTCGTAAGTTGTCCACAAGAAGTCAGTGTATATATATAAACTATTAGTTTAGATTGTTTAAAATGTCCTGAAGGATCTCAAATTTTCTCATGAATATGTGTTTGACTTGCAGAGACGTTCATGCTGTGTGTTTATGGGATGATAAAGGTCCAGCAAAAATTCACCAGGCACTGAAAGAAGACATTTTAGATTTTATCAAGCAAGCACAAGCAGTATGTACTATTTAGCACTTCTGCACACATAATAATTGGGTTACACTTTATTATTAGAGTTCTGCTCATGATGTATAACTTTGCAACTACATGTAATAATTTGCTAAATCAAGTCATGTGGTGAATAAACAGTATATATACAGTTGAAGTCAGAATTATTAGCCCCCTGTTTATTTTTTTCTCTAGTTTCTGTTTAACGGACAGATTTTTTAAACACATTTCTAAACATAATAGTTTTAATAACTCATTTCTAATAACTGATTTATTTTATCTTTGCCATGATGACAGTAAATAATATTTGACTAGATATTTTTAAAGACACTTCTATACAACTTAAAGTGGCATTTAAATTTAATTTAATTAGGTTAACTAGGCAGGTTAGGGGAATTAGGGAAGTTATTGTATAACGATGAGTTGTTCTGTAGACTATCGAAAAAAATATATAGCTTAAAGGGGCTAATAATTTTGACCTTAAAATGTTTTTTTAAAAATTGTTAATTGTGTTTTTATTCTAGTCAAAATAAAATAAATAAGACTTTCTCCAGAAGAAAAAATATTATCAGACATACTGTGAAAATTTCCTTGCTCTCTTAAACGTTTGGGAAATATTTAAAAAGAAAACAACTTCAAAGGGGGGCTAATAATTCTGACTATATATAATATATATATATATATATATATATATATATATATATATATATATATATATATATATATTTTTTTTTTTTTTTCTTTCTTCCTAATATTGTGCAGCCCTAAACAGAAAGACTGCAATACTATGTTTTTCTGCTATATAAATTGCAATATAAAAACTATTTTACCAGATCACTTGATTGAAAGGGAAAATCTAAATAATTAAAAGATTACAGAAAAAATAGATAAGTCCTTAAGACCTGTCCGCTACAAGAACTGTAACAATATTATCGTTCACATAATTGAGTGATGGCTTTGTTTATTTCAAGTGCTTACTCTGATTGGATGTCAACGTATTCATTATTCATTAGGTAGAAAACATAATTCCTCTGTGTTTTTATCTCTATACGTGTTGTAAGAACCATTTCTTTTATATCTACATAGCTGCATTTTATATCTACATAGCTGCAATCCCAAAGCTTTTGGACAGTATGTTTTAATGAATGTTGCTCTTTATTTTGGTCAGCGAGTACTCAGTCATCAGGATGACACAGCTTTGCTTAAAGCCTACATTGTGGAGTGGAGGAAGTTCTTCACACAGTGTGATATTCTACCTAAGCCCTTCTCCAAGTTGGAGATCACCCTGCTGGGCAACCAGGGGAGCAATAAGAAGTCCAACGTTGAAGACAGTATTGTTAGAAAGGTGGAACACTCTCTGTATTTGAACTATATACTTTGTTACTGTAACAACAGATGCACAACATGAAAATGCTAATTTTTTCTAATCAGTTGTTTCCTTTGTTTTAAGCTTATGCTAGACACATGGAATGAGTCAATATTCTGTAATATAAAGAGCCGGCTTCAGGACAGTGCCATGAAACTGGTCCATGCTGAGAGATTAGGAGAAGCCTTTGACTCTCAGCTTGTGATCGGCGTGCGGGAGTCATATGGTAAAGCTACCGTAATACCAAAGCACTCGGGTTCTGTCCAGATGGAGCTCTCCTGATGGACACTCTCATCTTTTTGCTCTCTTACAGTGAATTTGTGCTCCAACACCGATGACAAGCTGCAAATCTATAGAGAGAATTTTGAGAAGTCATATCTAGACTCCACAGAGCGCTTCTACAAGACACAAGCACCTTCATATCTGCAGCAGAATGGCGTTCAGAACTATATGAAATATGTGAGTGTTTTAAACTCTGCATTAAATTTTTTTGCTATAATTTCTGTATATATTTTTTAATTCACTCTAAAAATAGTTTTTTAAACAATTTCTTTGACTAAATTGACATTTGCTTTGGCTGTTAAAGAGTTAATAAGTTCAAATGTGTTTTTGTTACACTAAAGCAGCTTAATATGTGTTTTTAGCATCTCAGATGATTTTCATTCAGAGTTAATGCAGCGCAGTCCATTTGTGCACACTGTGTAGAAGTTAACTTCATGTTAATAATTTATAAATAATTTATTAGAATTAACATAATTTAATTACATGCGTAAATGAAAAGCTGCAGTTTCCACCAGAACAAATCCTACCTTTTAATCTAAAGAAATTTAAGGAAGAAATTAATTGGAAGAACTGGTGCATGGACATTGTAATTTTGCGTTTATACATTACAATTATTTATTTCATAATTAGGAAACATTAATATTTCTACATTTATTTATTTTTTTACATTGGAATTAATTCAATTCTATCTTTAAATTATATACTTTCCAAGTTTTATGTTTGTAATCTATTGTACTGTACAGAAAGTTCATCAAATGACTGTTAATATAATTCATTCATTCATTTTCTTTTTGGCTTAGTCCCTTTACTAATTAGGGGTTGCCACAGTGAAATGACCTGCCAATTTATTCAGCATATTTTTTTTTATACAGCGGATGCCCTTCCAGCTGCAACCCATCACTGGGCAACACCCATACACTCTCATTCACACACATACACTACGGACAATTTAGTTTACCCAATTCACCTATAGCGCATGTCTTTGGACTTGTGGGAAAAACCGGAGCACCCGGAAGAAACCCACGCCAACATGGGGAGAACATGCAAACTTCACACAGAAATGCCAACTGACCCAGCCGAGGCTCGAACCAGCAACCTTCTTGCTGTGAGGCGACAGCGCTACCCACTCGCCACCGTGCCGCCCCAATTAATTTAATTTTGGCTTTAAATTATTATTATTATTTATTTATTTTTTTAATTATTATTATTATTTAACCTCCTTCAGAGGGGCGACATGGTGGCTCAGTGGTTAGCACTGTTACCTCACAGGAAGAACTTGGTTCTTACTGGTTCGATTCCCAGCTTGGTCAGTTGGCATTTCTGTATGGAGTTTGCATGCTCTCTCCGTGTTTGCTTGGGTTTTCTCCAGGTGCTCCAGTTTCCCCCACAAAGACATGCAGTATAGGTGAATTGAATAAACGAAATTAGCCGTAGTGTATCTGTGTGCATGTGAGAGTGTATGGGTGTTTCTCAGTACTGGGTTGCAGCTGGAAGGGCATGTGCTGTGTAAAAAACATATGCTGGATAAGTTGGCGGTTCATTCTGCTGTGGCGACCCCTGATGAATAAAGGGACTAAGCCGAAGGAAAATGAATGAATGAAGGAATCTCCTTCATGGCAAATGGATCGGAGTAATCCTGATAGTGAGTTTAAGTTAATAAATTACTTGTCATCATATAAAATGTTGAGCAAATTTTGTTACATCTCAGACTTTATGTTCTTAATGTTATGGCAGTTTTTCCCAGTGGTATCAAAAATTATATACTGTAGAACATCAGCATATACAAGTGTTGTACTGAAGTCGAAATTTCCAGTGTAGTTTCAACAACAGTTTAACACATTTTTATATGATAGTGTTGGATTATTTCTCACTTCCCCTTAGTCCACCCCAATTCAATAATCATTCAGAAATCAATGAATCAAAATCAATGAATTTATTTATCAAGCATAAGTGAATAAAGCGAAGATCAGAATGCTTGGCTTTGAAGTAGCGTTAGCTGAGCAGTCAGGATCTCAAAAGCTCTCGAACTCTTTCGACTCCATCGTTTTATCCATCAGCAGTGTCAGATCTCCTTGGCCACTCCTCCAAGCAGTTAACCCCAATCTCTGTTGTTGCCATCAGCTGTTCTCAAGCAGAATCAGCACTCAAAGGTCTATGTGGTCTGCACACAAAGAGATAGATCTGCACATAGAAACAAAGGGGAAGTGAAAGTATCACCCCTCCTTAGTTCCTTTCTTGACATACTTGACACAATTTACTGACATCTGGGAGCAGCTGTAGCAAAAAAATCATAAAAGCACAGCTGAGCATCATAACTTCCTTATAGACATATCAGGATAATATCAATTTTATTAAAGCAGATCAGAAATTGAACATACACATACAGCAGTACAAAAGATGGAGCGGTGCTGCTTTTCCTCCTAGCCCTGTCTATGAACTCTTGACCTGTGTATGCACCCGTCTAGGGGAATACACTTATTTCACGTGGCCGCCATTTTAAAACACGAAATCGAGGCTGCGGTGGGAAGAAACCCAGAAGTATAGAATCAGCACTGTAAACATTGCAGCAACATGCTGTGGACTACAAACCTCCAGCTGTTACAGGGATTTTAAAGTGAAGATATGGTGTAAACATTACTTTAATATCATTCAGTTAAGTTTTATTTAAACAATTAAAAGTATATTAGGCATCAAACAAAATCACAATCTCTTTAAGAGTAATACGCTTAAGTGTCCTCCTAGGCTTCAGCTAATGGCACCAGGTAAACACAGTGACGACGCTTCCTTGCTTCAGCCTATGTAACCCGGTGAGTGATAAAACAATGCAGTCATCTGTTGCACACCCTCCTGTTGTCCCGGTAGTATTGTCCCGGTGCTGAAGTTTTAAAAACGTCCATTTCCCGCTAACATTCAAGCGCCGCTGAGCACGTTCATAAACACCACTGATTTGTCAAAGTATTCACCAGTGCTCAACAGAAATGACAGTGATTGGCCGTGAAGGTCATCAGTTCACCGCACTTCACCGAGTGCAAACACAGATACACGGATACTGGAGTGATTTAAAGCCACGAAGATCAGTCGATTGCTTGTCTGTGTTTGTACTCGGTAAACAGCGGTGAGTTTGGTGAACTGATGATCTTCACGGCCAATCACAGTCATTTCTGTTGAGCGCTGGTAAATACTACGGGTTAGCGGGAAATTTACGTTTTTTTTTTTTTTTTATAAATTTTAGTATCATGACAGGTCTAATATAGTGAAAGAATCAGTTCATTAATTTGAGCTTGATAAATGGCATCTAAAATGTGTGTTTGGGAAAGATACCGTTAGCTAACTAGTCCTTTTTCCCTTAACTTAGCTGAAAATGAGGTCTGATATCCTTTTTATTTTCACTATCCACTCAGAACGGACCTTCAGGTCACTCGGAAGGCAGTGAAATAATACATTTGTGTCACTTTCTCTTCGCTGATAAGATATACAGCCAGGTACACAACTTTCCTGTGTGACTCAGGCAATATCTGGGTTTCTTCCCACCGCAGCCTTGATTTCGCTTTAAAAAATGGCGGCCGTGTGAAATCAGTCTATAGCCCAACTTCCCGTTATCTCTGCAGCTCTGTCTCCAGCCGAGACCCACACACAGCTCTTGTGGTTTAGCAGTTAGTTAGAAACGCATCATAACATGGGTTAAGTAAAAATACCCTGTATCAGGAAAAATGGTTAGACATCATCATATTCGACAAAAACACATATAGTAAAGAATGAATAGTGAGGCAAATGGGAGTATGATCCTCTAATAACAAAAATACATCAAAAGAAAAGAGTGAACAGTAAGACGATAAAGCAATATTTTTCCTCATCTGCACCAGTTCTCCTTTCTGCACAGAAGAGTCACACATCATAGCTGCATCCCAGACAGGGACTTCCTGCCAAACTTGTTTGTTACAGATTTAGTTAATCGACATTATCGGGGTGGAAAGGTCCTGTCTCATTCTAAGGTCAAACAGAATATCTCATCATATCACCGTATGGACTCGATAGATTATTATTGTTTGAGCAAACACATGTACATATGCATAATAAACATGGGCACATATATACAGGGTTCATACGGTCATGGAAAACCTAGAAAAGTCATAGAATTTTGACATGGCATTTTCCAGGCCTGGAAAAACAGAAAAACCCACAAGGTTTGGGTAAAGTCATAGAAATTACATTTACATTTAGTCATTTAGCAGACATTTTTGTCTAAAGCGACTTAAGCTGCGGTCACACTAGAGCTTGTGCTTGCAAAATTCTGTCGTACGGCGCTGCGAAAAGCAGCGGGATTAAACAATATGATTAGACATTAATAAAAGTGAGCGATTGCTCCATATTTAAAATTTCTTATTTTAAATGATCTTCTATTGGTCTCACGCAATCATCTGATGTGATTTTGCAGGTAAGAATTCACCAACCTTGAACTTTCGAATGCAGTGAAATACGAAACTTGTCGCACATGCTTGCGTTTCTGGTCTGCCGCATGCCTATGAATGGAAGTCTATGGAGCGAAAAGTGCAGTGTGATCACGGCTTTATAATAAAAATTGTTTTGCCTACTATTACTAGTTTAACAAACTATTAGGATTATCTAAAAGTAGTTTGACAAATGTCTGTATATTGGAATGGGGGTTAGTTGTTTTTACTTCTTTTCTTTTTTTGGCCAAAACATTCTCTCACATTATTAATGCTGTGTAAGCACTAATAGTAATACTAATACACTTTACATAGATATAAAAATAAATTGAAACTATTGCGTGTTTTATGATATGCTGTAATAAATTTAAATGTTTTTTATGATAGACATTACATGAAACATTATGTCATGAAAATTTACTTTAAAGTCTTGGAAAAATCATGGAATTTTTGTAGTAAAAATGTGTATGAACCCTGTATATAATTCCTACGAAGTATTGAATTGTAATTTTAATCTCTCAACAGTAAATTCCAGCACATTCCTAAAATGTCATTATTATGTGTTAATTATTTTGTATATATATTGACAGGCAGATGGCAAATTAAGAGAAGAGGAGAAGCGTGTGATGCGATATCTGGAAACCAGACGTGAATGTAACTCCGTCCAGGCAGTGAGTGTTCACCGCTTCAAAAATACTCCCAGCAAGGCCTTGTGGTGCCTCATCATTAAATACAGCCCAGCCTGTTGTGTGGATTAGTCTTTCTCGCATACTAACGCTGGGTGCTCAGTTTGTGCCTTTTGCATTTATTCAGCTAATGGAGTGTTGTGTGAATGCGCTGGTGACATCGTTTAAAGAGACAATCCTAGCCGAATGTCCAGGAATGATCAAGCGGAACGAGACAGAGAGTGAGTACGGCAGGAGCTCTGGCACCAAAGGCTCAGCAAGTTCAGGTTGGCAATGGGACACAGTTCCCATCTCTATCTTGCCAGCACCTCCCCATCCCACCATCTGTGTGTTTGTGTGCCAAACATCAAGTCCACCAACTGTAAACAAACACAACATCATGCAACTGTTGTATGTAAAGGAAAGGAAATCCTATGCTTTAGTATGCCAGCATTTGAAATATTTCATTAGAATTTTCATCAATAATACTTAAAAGTCTTTTGAAGTGCTTTGAAATGTGTGTTTTGTTTGATGTGTGATTTTATTTTAAACAAATGGCGGGACACAGAGTAGCTCATCCCCTTAAAACAAAAAGTTATTGGCTATTTTTTAATCACAAATCTGCCAGTTAGAGTGGTTGAAATCAAGCATCTTGCAGGAGGTGGGACATGTCAGATACTATAGAGCATTTAAAACAAAGGGAGGGACATAGAGTAGCTTCTCCCCTTTAAAAAAACAGCCAATTACATTTTATTTAATTACAGCTCTGCCAGTTAGAATGGTTGAGATCAATCGTCTTGAAGGGGGCGGGACATGTCGGATGCTAGACAGCATTTGATTGGCACATTTGATGAGAAATTAAGTATGAAATGTCAAAAAAAATGTTAATTCATTTTGGCGAAAGTGACAAACCGCAAGCTTTGGATGTTTATATGTTCTAAATGCGAATTTTGTCACTGTTTTGGAGCATGCTAGCTTATAGATATCTTTACGACATACTAACAACTTACTAATACTAACATCTAAAAAACTTCACATCTAAAAACCTTCACTGGGGGGTTCAAAGTGAAAATTTACTCGCCTCAAGTTCTTTTCTGATGAACACAAAAGAAGATATTATGAGGAATGTTTGAAACTAAAGTTGTTGGTCTCAAATTGACTTTCATATAATTTTCTTTTCCCAATTTTGGGAAAATCAATGAGGACCAGCAACTTTTTGGTTACCAACATTCTTCAACATATCTTCTTTTGTGTTTAGCATCAAAAAGAAACTCGAACTAGTTTGAGGGTGAGTAAATATTCATTGTTGGTTGAACTATATTATTACTTAAAACACTCATTTGGCACTAGAGCTTCTTATACATGTTCACAGTTTCGGTATGTTTTAATGTTTATAAAGTGTGTTTGTTCTGCTTTTGTTGTGTTTCCCTAGAGTTGCACCTTATGTTTTCACTGATGGACAAAGTGCCCAGTGGAACTGAGCCAATGCTGAAGGACCTGGAGGATCATATCATGAATGCAGGACTGGCTGATATGGTGGCCTCAGCTGAGACCATTACCACAGTGAGTAGCTGCTTTTCTTTACCTGACAGACCCACCGCTGAAACTGTACTGCACAAGACCAGTTGTTAGGAGAAGTAATTGAATCACCTAGAAAGTTATTCATTTTTATTATTCCTTGATGATGTTTTTATGAAAATATTTATCTGACTGTATGATATTTATCTGTTTTTTTTTTTTTTTTTTTGCAGGACTCTGAAAAATATGTAGAGCAGCTCCTAACATTATTTAACCGCTTTAGTAAATTAGTCAAAGAAGCATTTCAAGATGACCCACGTTTCCTAACAGCCAGGGATAAAGTAAGTCTCAAGAAGATTTTTCATTAATACATTCACTGTATATTTATATAAAAATATGTATGTGTATACATCTGTGGAAACAATTAAGGAACAACTTGGAATTTCTCAGATTCTGTATTCACAATTTTTAAATATCATATGTGTTTGAGTAAAGTGTATTTATTTATTTATTTATTTTTATTTTTTGCAAAATGACAACTGGTTAAAATTAACAAAAACCAACAGTTAAGAAATCAATATTTAGTGGAATAACCTTGGAATAACCCTGGAATTTCAGTCACAACATGAAAATTGAAAACATTTGTTTTTCTGATTATCTGACCAACTTTTTTTAGGACGAAATAAAGAAAAATAAAGCTAAATAACAGAATTTTTATATGAAAATTATTATGTTATCAGGCATTTATAGAATAAAACCAATATTAACATTTTACTCAGATCCAAGTGTATACATAATTTTTGGGTCAAAATGTACCATACACAACACATCCAGTAATTGAGAATTTTCATGTCTCTCAATTACTGAACTACACTGTTTCAATTCACTATAATCTTCTATGTGAAGCTGCTTTGACACTATCTACATTGTAAAAGTGCTATACAAATAAAGATAAATTGAATTGAATTTATTCCTATGTCAATACATGAAAAATGATAATTTAGTTTCTGTTTTACATTCTTGATTTATTACTTCACTTGTATATTTACACAGGCTTACAAAGCAGTAGTGAATGACGCCACAATATTTAAACTAGAGCTTCCTCTAAAACAGAAAGGGTAAGACATCTTCACATTTTCATGCACATGTCAGAAATGTCATTTTACACAAATTCCCATAATCGATAATCATTTTAACGAATGATATTTGATTAACTGTCAACCCTAATACTGCAAGATGTAGTGAGAGATTATTTTTGTAAGTCTGCTAATTGAACTGCTTCAAGAACAATAATGTTACTATTTTGCTATCAAAAAATATGTCACTTTTCTTCTAGATCTTCTAAATCATTTTAATAATAAAGTCACATGGATGTGCACTGCAAAGCCCAATTTCAGATGGAAATCAATACAGCTATGTGTAATGTAAAGTGGACGCTGGACAATAGAGGTGTGGATCCAAACGCAGGTTTATCTATGCAGAGAAAATCTGGCAAGCAATAGTCAACACAGAGGCAAACAGATGTATACAGGAAATCCGGAGAAACAGGCAGATGGTCAAAAGGCAGGCAGCAGACAGGAATAAACAAACAAAACAAAGCGAGGGTCAAAACAAGGCAAGGCAAGAAAAACACGTTGTAATGTTCACTATTCAGTTTAACAAGACTCAGCAACGTGTGTTTGAGAGGTGTATATATACTCTGTGTAATTAGTCCTGAAAAGCTTCAGCTGTGTCTGTTTGCAATCATGGGGATCTAGGCCAGGTGTGTGAGTGGTGCATGACTGGATATGTAGTTCTTTTGCAGGCAGATTTGTAGTTCTCCAGCGATCTGCATGGGCTAGATCGCTGGTGACTGTGACAGTATGTAACACAGCTTTTGCAGAATGTGTTAAAATGCAGCACTTAGTGTTTATGCACTTAAACCCTCGTTTGTTATATAATAAATAAACATAAATAGATAAAGTAATGTGTGAGAGCAAATCGAAAACGTGTGGCTCTTAAAGTGACCAACTAACAACAAAAGACAAGTCACTCAATACTCACTAAAGGGTTTTTGTAAGTTTAATAAGAAACATCCCCAGTTTAATTCTTTCAGTGAAGATTATGCTTTGTTTCAGTTGTATATTTTTATTCAGTTGGATTTTAAAATTATTTTAATACTTTTGAGGACTTCATGCTTGTTTGATTTTTTTTACTCAGTTTTAGTTTACTTATTTGACTGTGGTATTTAGACCAGTCAAATTTTATTATCTCAAAAATATATAGGTGTAATAACAACTTTGTTTATGGAAAAATAAATAAATAAATAAATAAAAAATATATCTACAGTTGAAGTCAGAATCATGATTTATTAGCCCCCCTGTAGAATTTTTTCCCCAATTTCTGTTTAACGGAGAGAAGATTTTTTTCAACACATTTCTAAACATAATAGTTTTAATAACCCATTTCTAATAACCGATTTATTTTATCTTTGCCATGATGACAGTAAATAATATTTTACTAGATATTTTTCAAGACACTATATATACTTCTATACCTATATATATACTTCTATACCTATATATATATATATATATATATGTGTGTGTGTGTGTGTGTGTGTGTGTGTGTGTGTGTGTGTGTGTGTGTGTGTGTGTGTGTGTGTGTGTGTGTGTGTGTGTGTGTGTGTGTGTGTGTGTGTGTGTGTGTGTGTGTGTGTGTGTGTGTGTATATATTATATATATATATATATATATATATATATATATATATATATATATATATATATATATATACTGTATATATTCATCTATCTATTGAGCAGCCCTAGTGTGTCCCATAAGTCCACAGCTACATTTATTTATAGTTAAATGACTTCAAGACAGCATTTAGTGATCTTTGATTAATCGTTAGCATCAGTAATACATAAAATATATGGGTAACACTTTACAATATGGTTTCACTAGTAATGTTAACATGAAAAAACTATAAACCGTACGTTTATTAGGTGTTTATTCGCCTTTGTTAACATTAATAAATGAAAATAGAGTAGTTTATTGTTACTTCATGTTGACACACAGTGCATTAACTAATGGAACTTTGTATTTTAATAGTGCATTAGTAAATGTTAAATTTAACATTGCTACTATACAAGTATTATTTATTCTTGGTTCATGTTATTAAACATATGAACTAATGGAATCTTTTATAAAGTGTAACATGATGATTGAAGAGAAAAAATATATATATATTATAATTGATCTTTTTTGATAGTATAGTTAATGTGGATTTGGTTTATATTTGCAGCATGAGTCTGAAAACACAACCAGAGTCTAAATGTCCAGAGCTTCTGGCCAACTACTGTGATATGCTGCTTCGAAAAACGCCACTGAGTAAAAAACTTACCTCAGAGGAAATAGAGGCCAAGCTAAAGGAAGTGGTAAGTGAGTGAGTGGGTGGAGGAACCAATAAATAGTTTCATTTTAGTGGCTGTATTATTGTTCTTGACTTAGTTTTTTAATTGTCAAATCAGTCGCAATTTGTCAATGCTTCTTTTTCAGCTGTTGGTTCTAAAGTATGTTCAGAACAAAGACGTCTTCATGAGGTACCACAAAGCGCACTTGACCCGCAGGCTTATTCTTGACATTTCTGCAGACAGTGAGATCGAAGAGAACATGGTGGAGTGGCTCAGGGTAAGAGACTCGAAATGATGGTGGAGGAAAAGCTTTTCCAGAATCTCTTTAATTATTTTTTGTGTGCATTCAGGAGGTTGGTATGCCCGCAGATTACGTGAACAAGCTGGCCAGAATGTTCCAGGACATCAAAGTATCAGAAGACTTAAATCAATCCTTCAAAGAAATGCACAAACACAACAAACTTGCATTACCAGGTCAGATATGCCAGTCCTGGGAAGCTTTAGAGCTGTTCTGTTGTGTGTTTGGATTAACTGATATTTGGATTGTTGACATGACGTTGCATTGATTGTCAAAAGTATTGAGTTCGGTACCAAACGCTACTGAAATTTTAAAAACATCCACTTCTTGCTAGCGTTTGAGCACTGTTGTGCATGTTTTTAAACACCACTCACTGGCCATTGTGCTCAACAGAAATGATTGTAATTGGTTCATCATTTTTCACTCCTGTTCACTAAGTGCTAACACATATACACTGATGGATCGACTGATCTTTGCTGTGTTTAATTCAATTCATCTTTATTTCTATAGTGCTTATACAATGTAGATTGTGTCAAAGCAGCTTGACATAGAAGTTCTAGTAAATTGAAACTGTGTCAGTCCAGTTTTCAGGTTTGAAGTTCAGTTTAGTTCAGTTCAGTGTGGTTTAATTTTCGCTGCTGAAAGCTTCACAAGTCCCAAACCAAGCAAGCCAGTGTCTCATGCTCTTCATTCCTCCATGACCACCACAGCATCTGTTCAGGATACGGCCTGGTCCAGGATTGTGGAGACCTCGGGATAAGATAAAAAACAGCCTAAGTGGTCGATCACTCTAAACGCACTTTTTGCATTAAGAGGTGCCTTTTTTGAATGGTTTACTAACGGCCACGAGCGTTTTACATGCTGCTTATGTGGAAATTTAACCACCTGCTGTGCCTTGCCTTTTTGCTGTTGCGCGATGTGTGCTCGCAGTTAAAATAAAGTCAACTTTGAGCGGAAAAAGCATGTTAGGTCAGTCGCGTCTTTTTCATTCTCCAATCAAATAAAAGCAAAGGCGGGGTTTCCGTTGTGGTGACTGCAGTGTATGTGTTGTCAAGACAACTACTGATGCTTTTGAAGATGGAGGAAAGAGTTGTGGTTGCTGTTTTGAGTTATCCAGAAAATAATAATCAAAAATCTTGAATATCACAATATTATTAAAAATTTAAAATATACTAATATCAACAGCAACACTCTCGCACAATACCCGGCTGATTCAGTCGTTGCCTAGCAACATAAAAAGTGCACCGCGCTTCTTATTTTCTTGTCAACAAAAAAGGCAGTGTGGTTTTTAGAACGGAAAATCGCGTTCAGCGTGATCAGCCCCTAACATAAGCATAGATGCCGTTCAAGTTATAATGTCTTTTGGGAAGTGTTCCCGAAAGACATTATAATTTGAATGGCATCTACACTTATGTTTCTTTTTTTTTATTTGATTATATTCTTATTTTCTTTAAGAACGTGCTCAACAGCGCTTAAATGTTGGCGGGAAATGGGCGTTTTTAAAATTGCTACTGAGCTCTATACTTTTGACAACACTATTTGTTTTAAAAATTGCTGTTAATACATTTTTTACATTTTAGAGCCAAATCTCAAAACTGACCTATGGTGTGACTTGAGTTCTCGAGCATACTTCAGTAAATGACAACTCTTATAAATTAAAAAAAAATCTTAAAATCATTAACAAATATCTCAGGCCTAATTTTACAAGTTGCTATTTTAGTAAATGGCAATTCTATTTTTTATCCCACTTATTTCTGAAAACAGCAACTTGAAACATTTTGTCACTGAAAACGATGTCCTCTGGTTTGACACTACTGTATTTGTGCATTTTAAATTGAGCAATTCCACAGAAAGTTTTATTAGGTACAACATTCATGATCATGTGACTGAAGCCCCCTGTGAACCCCATGGCATGAACCTGTAATGTTTTTGTTTGCACAATTTACTCATATTTAACTTTTTTGAAACCACTCTAAAATTTTCTAAAGTTTTGTTGTCATTTGGTGTGACACCCCTATTTATTGAAAATGTCCATGTCTGACAAGTCATGGAGAAAACAAAAAATCTGATTTTAATATAAATAAATAGCACTAAATGAAGATAATTGTCCAACAATGAAGATAAATCACTCTATTTGTATATTATTAAGATTTGTTATTAATTTTTGCCATGTCACACCATAAGATGTATTTAGGATATAGTTCAGTAAACATGAAAAAAAATAATAATAACATAATAATAATGTAATAACAATAGAATAATATTATAATAACATAATATAAATAATAATAACAGTGAAAGAATTGGTAAAGTTAGAGACTCCTTATATTTTCTCAAACATCAGATTTCAAACTACATAAATATATAATTTTTTCTTCAAAAAATGGTGTTTTACAAATGATGTTTTATTTTCTGTTTATCAACTACCCATTTATGTGTTGATACTACAGCTGACTCGGTCAATATAAAGATCTTGAATGCGGGAGCATGGTCTCGGAGTTCAGAAAAGGTGTTTGTGTCGCTGCCCACCGAACTAGAAGATCTCATTCCTGAAGTGGAGGAGTTTTACAAGAAAAATCACAGTGGCAGAAAATTACACTGGCACCATCTGATGTCCAATGGCATTGTAAGTGGCAGCCTCAGACCTTTGTATAACGATATGCTCCATTTCCTGTGAAAATTTGAAAAACACAAGGCAAGCCTCTTCCCCATGAGACTGATTTGCTGTTGGTCCGCTTTGTACTGTCACCATTAAAAAGCTTGGAATTTGAAGCTATCTCTGAACTGTGCTGCTGGGTCATTCTGTGGCAATGTCAGACACATTTCAGAAGCTTCCCCAGCTCAAGTTTAAAATTGTAATGTTTTTTTTTGCTGTACAAAAATAAGGCTAAAAAGTGGTGAATGCCAAACTTATAAATGTCATAGATGCAGATTTACTGAGTAATCCACTATTTTATCAAAATAACAATTTTCACCTGAGAGTTGGACCCAAACTACAGGGTGATAAATATGCTTTAACTCATAAAGTATTAAAGATATCTTAATACCTTTTATAAATTCTGGTTGTAAACCACATTTTCTTTTTATATCCACATTTTAGGTCTCTATATTGTTAATTTCCATATAGTTTCAGTACACATTTTCTGTAGTCATATTATCTTTGGAAATTAACCATATAGGGCCATCAAAATGTAATGATTAGAAATGGAATCTAAATGGATATTTTGATCAATTAAATACTACTTGAATTACATGCATGCAAACATTTTACAATGCTCATTATTGGCATAGGATGAAACCAAGATGTCTAAAGGCAACAGAATTTACTAATAGATTAATCTCTTTCTAACAAATTGACTCTTGCTGCCGTCTTACTCCAGTTATTTTCAGCCCTCTGTAATTGGCTCTAAAATTCACTTGAAATTTGTCATTTTGATTTAATACAGTACACTGTAAATAAATTCTTGCTGCCTTAAATTTTTTAGTTGAGTTAAATTATCTTTTTTAGACATCTCCACTTACAACTCAATCAAATATAAAAATATTAAGTTACGCCTAAAAATGTAATGTAATGTGCATTTATATAGCACATATATTGTGTATGGCCATACACACAAAGAGCTTCACAGTCAGGGGGGGGGGGGGGGGGTCTCTTCACACCAACACCAGTGTGTAGCATCCACTTGGATGATGCGACGGCAGCCACAGGACAACAGCAGCTATTGGTGGAGTGAAGAGACAGTGATAGAGGCAATTCTGTGGATAGGGTTGATGAGAAGGCCATGATCGGTTAGGACCTATGGAGGGAATTGAGCCAGGACACCAGGGTTACACCCCTACTCTTTGCGAGAAGTGCCATGGGATTTTTAATGACCACAGAGGGTCAGGACCTCACTGACAGTATAGTGTCCCCTTCACTATTCTAGGGCATTAGGACTCACACAGACCACAGGTTGAGCACCTCTTGCTGGCCTCACTAACACCACTTCCAACAGCATCCTAGTTTTCCCATGTGGTCTCCCATCCAGATACAGACCAGGCTTAGCCCTGCTTAGCTTCATTGAGTAACCGGTCTGCTGCAGGGTGATATGGCTGTGGCATGTAGTTGATTAACTTAAAATAAGTTAAAGCAACATAAAAATATATGTTGTCTTGACTTTTTGTCATTACGGTTTTACAGTGTACTTCACAGTCATTGTAGATTGCTAACATGTTTTAATCTTGTGACATGAAAATGAATGTTGTAATGTACATGTACAGCAGAATGTGATAGTTCTTATTCTTCTTCTTTGATGACTTATTAAAAAATGACAGTGATGAGGGCCGGGTTATACCCAAATTTGCATAAACCAAGCCTCAGTGTAAAGTGTTCACTGCCTTGCCACACAGCTACAGTTTTTATATGCACTGCACTCTCATTGAAAACAACTGTAAAAATATGCTGGCTTTAGAAGGAAAAAAAATGCTTCGCTGGACACACGGTCTTAGTCTTTGAAATGTCAGGTTTCTTGCAACACCGGATTTGGAGATTACGTCTCGGCTTTGACATTTCATAAGGTCTGTCGTGTCAAGGAAACAGGTCAAGTCTGGTCTCATCTCTTCTATCCATAGATCACGTTTAAGAATGAAGTTGGCCAGTATGATTTAGAAGTCACAACGTTCCAGTTAGCGGTGCTGTTTGCCTGGAACCAAAGGCCAAGAGAAAGGATCAGCTTTGAGAATCTGAAACTAGCAACAGAACTTCCAGATGCTGAGCTGCGCCGGACACTTTGGGTAACGGAATCTTTATTATAAATTTTTTTTTAACAATTTGTATTTTGTACAGCTATAAGAAGAGCTTGCTCTGAACTTAAAATGAATATATGAAATAAAAATGAATAGATCTGATATGATATTGACTTTTGGTAACTGCCTGACCCTTTGTTATTTTTGTTGTTGTTGTTTTTACATGTGTAGTCTCTTGTAGCTTTCCCCAAACTAAAGCGTCAGGTGCTGTCCTATGAACCTGCAGTGGGCTCTCCTAAGGATTTTGCTGAAGGCACTGTATTTTACATCAATCAAGAGTTTTCTTTAATGTAAGCACACTCATCACTGGGTATATGTGATCATGAATGATGAAAAAATTCGAAATAATATTTTAATATTATGCATGTTAATGAGAGATGAACAATTTATTGCCGACCATATCGACATGTGTGGGGAAAAATCCTGTGTAATCATTAAAGACCTGGAAAGAAAAATTAGGTTGATGTATTAAAGCCATTAAATTATGGACTATTTCCGACTTTTGATCTACTTCATATATATATATATATATATATATATATATATATATATATATATATATATATATATATATATATATATATATATATATATATATATATATATATATATATATATATATATGCAGCTTGCCACGAGGGTTTAGATCTTTGCTTTTCACACCAAGATGAACACTTTAGAATAGTTAATACTTGAAGTAAAACCAGATGTTGGCAGTCTCACAGAAGTAAAATGTGTAAATGTTTTGTTTTTTAAAGAAAGATCTAGAGGTTTTCTTGCAGCTAGGTTTTTAAAATACATTCACTTGTCGACTGTATTTGCTTGCCTATTATTTTTGGAATTAGGTACGTAAAAAATTATATCAATATTTATTTTTATCGGCATATATATTGGCTATCGGCTTCCAAATTTTAGCAGTTGTCAGTTAACAGTATTTACCAAAATTTATGCATCACTAAAATTAATTAAAGTTACAATTCACTCCAAAATGAAAAATCTGTTATCATTTACTGATCCTCCACTTTTTTCAAAACATATTTGAGTTTCAAGTATTTCTGATGAACAGAAAAGAAGATATTTAGAAAAAGAAATTAATACCAGTAGTAGCCATTGACTTCTGTAGTTTTTTTGTTTACCTAATATGTAAGTGTCACGATCAGCAGCGATCAAGCAGTTGCAGATCACTGGAGAACTACAAACCCCATCATGCACCTCATACACACACCAGTTTCAGTTCTCACTCACAAACAGCTGGAAGCTCATCATAGACTGATTACCAGAACTACCATATAAATACACCTCACATTCACAAACACCTTGCTTAATCTTGTTCACCTGTAACATTTTTAAGCGGTTTCCCTGCCTTGTTCTTCCGTGTTTTTTTTATCTTTGCTTTGTTCATTGATTTTTTTTTACCGCCTGTACTGTCCATTCGCCTACTTTGCTGACTACGCTTTTGGATAACCCACATGTTACTGTTTGTTCCTGTTTGACCATTGTCTGCCTGACTAACTGGACGCTCAACTCAATTGTACCCCGACTTCCATGTTACAGGAAGTCAATGGCTAAAACTATCAAAATTTTTCAAAATATTCGCTTTTGTGTTCTTTGGATAAAAAAGCAACTCAAAGGTTTGGAGCCACGTGAGGAAGAGAAAATGTCCATTTAATAATTTGCTTAGAAAGTGTATTAGTTCGGTTTGTACATTCATTACATTTTATTAACAGTTCGAACCTTTGGCTTCAGTAGGATTCTTTGATAAAAAGAATCGCATTTATTTGAAACATAATGAAAACATAACCTTTGATCAACTTAATGAAACCTTGTTGGAAATAATTAATAAATTAATTTATCCATAAAAAAGATTTGACTGACCACAAACATTTAAACAGTATTGTACATACAGCACATCTACTATACTATTTTATTATCGCACACTCATATTTCAGTTCAGTGAAATGTTCTCTTCTGCACAGAAAAAACACCAAGGTCCAAAAAAGAGGGAAGATCAATTTGATTGGTCGATTACAACTCACCACGGAGAGAATGCGGGAAGAAGAAAACGAAGGCATAGTTCAACTTAGGATATTACGCACACAGGTATTGAAATGACTGAACCTATACCTTGATGATATTTATGATAAATCAAGTCACATCTATTGACTGTTTCTTATACTGTTTTCCCACTTTTACATCTAACACACTGTGAATAAACTCAAACATAAATATAAGATGACACATAAATAGTGATTCTGTGATCCTGGGATGCTTTCAAACATTTTTAAAGGAGTTGCCATGTTTTCTAGTCACTCGTTGGCTGCTTTTCCTTTACCATCTGGAGAAGTCACCCAGAACGTTTCTTTATGAATATGTTATTTTTGTGAAGACTTGCATATTTACTCTGTACTCTCGTCTTTACTCTGTATAGGAAGCTATCATTCAGATCATGAAGATGAGGAAGAGGATCAGCAATGCGCAGCTTCAGACGGAGCTGGTGGAGATCCTAAAGAACATGTTTTTGCCCCAGAAAAAGATGATCAAGGAGCAGATCGAGTGGCTGATAGAACACAAGTACATCAAACGGGACGAGACAGACATTAACACATTTATCTACATGGCGTAGCAGATCACTCCCAGTGCAATCTGGGCCATTTTTTAGACACTAGCTCTCCTTTGGAGGAGTCCATATCTGACATCAGCTCACTGCCCAGCCTGGCCTGCTGGGGGGCTGACTAGATTTATCTCAACACAAATCACGCTGACAACGCCCTGCCTTACAAATCTATGAGATAAATAAAAATGAACTTTGGTGGAAATAGTGGAGTGAAAGAGGGCAGGATTCTGTGTGGCTAATTTATCCGCATGTCAGCAGTCTTGGGCAGCATAAAAGCCTCTTTTAATTATGTTTTATGACCTTACCACACCAACTCACTAGGTGGAAATATTACTTTACGTCCTAAAAAAAGCCATCAAGCTGTGTTCGTTTTGAGCATACAGCTATCTTAAATCTAAACATCCAGTTTCAAACAGCATGTCGCAGGGTTTCTGCAGTTTTTAAAAAGGTCGTAAACTATTAAAAAGGCTTATAAATGTGCTAATGAGAGTAGGAAGTCTTAAATTCATGAGGTCATGGTGGTAAATGGTGCATTCAAATATGCATATACTGTATATGGAGAAAAAAAATAAGAGACTTGAAAATTCTCAGTTTGAGTACAAATTTAATATTTTTCTAGAAATGTTTGATAGCATTTAATCCAAATTTCTAATTATTATTTTTTAATTTTAGAGTATGAGTTTTTTTTCCACAAAATTGGTAGTTGGTCAAAATTAAAATCAGGGTTATTCCATAAAATATAAATTTCTTAACTCTTCTGAAGTAAAAACATTGGTATTGTGCTGTCTAAAAATTAATATAAGCATGTCCGAAACCTGTCACTTTTTTTATTTAATGTAAAACAAAAGAATTTCGGTAGAAGTCATTATTTTATAGAATAAAAAAAACTGATTTACTGAATAACATAACTGTAAATGATAAATCCACAAACAGAAAATTCAAATGATATCTTTCCCCCCCCAAAGCTGTGAATAAAGATAGTTCAAGGTAGTTTTCTTTATATAATGTATGTAAATACGAAAGATTTGTTTTCTAACAAAAATAATGTAATTAGTCCATCTAATTCTTAAAACAAGAATAAGTATATGTGATTGGTAGGAAAATTAAAAAATAATGAGAAAAAATATAACTTTTTCACAGTTTGATCAAAAAGTAAAAGTATTCAATAATGTAGTGTTTAAGAGCTAAAGTAGGAGCTAAAAGTACTAAGAGTAGGAGCTAAGCTAAAAGTGGGCCTTAAAAGTGCTGTATGTAAGTTTTCGACTCTTCTAAAGCATAAAAAGACCATAATATGTTTACAGATATTTAAGAAACATGTTAAGTGAACACACTTGTTTATCTAAAAAACAATGCTGAAGTTAGTTATTCTGCTTTGAAAATGTGCGTTACGTGCCGAAAACGCTGTCTTTGTTTTGGGTCTTTTAACCCGCCCAATGCCCGTTTAGCCAATTATATTTCAACACTTCAGGTTGCCCATTTTATTCATTCAGTTAGAAAGTCTCGCAAAGCATGCACCCATGACCGAAATGCGACCTTTGGTGGACAATAGCAGACTCCAAAATGAAACGCAGATTCAGAGTTCCACATCAGGTTATTGTTAGCAAATAATATAAATATTACGAATGCAAACATTACGTGAACAGGTTACATTGCAACCCCATGTCCTAACAGCACGCTAAGTGACAAGATTTGCAGGGATAAGCACTGATTTGTGTTGGTTTTGAGTCACAGTTCTGAAGTTCAATTTCAAACGGTTTATTTCATTTTCAAAATCTGAGGTGAACTATCTGCTGCTGCTTTCAGTAGTATGGCAATAAATATAAAAATTGCTTCTATCGTGTCTCGTTGCTTTTAGAACACGATTTAAATCAGCCTTTAGGCTCGATTGTCAGGCTCTCTCCTGTTGGTCCTCAATTTGGCAATCTGCGCTGACATTTGTTTTGATTCAGGAATGCAGTGACTACTTCAATCACTGGGTGTCAAACTTACATACTGCACCTTTAAGCTTGAGCTGTAAACAATAATTAAACATTAGTTTGGATATTTATTTTCAATTATTTAAATATTTTCAGTTTCTATTTATACTTTGAAGTACTGATAAACTCATTGTTTGCTACTTTAGACACAGTGATGATGATTCATTACATTATGATTCATTACATCGTCTTCACGAGGTCTTAAAAAAGATCTTTAAAAGGCCTTAAATTCACTTTCATAAACCTGCAGAAACCCTTCTTTCATTGCCTTAGGAAAAGCTGAAATCAAGGCCAGTTTTTTTTTGCTATTAATCAAATCATCCTCCCCATTCACAGCATTGTATGTTATTGCAGAGAAGCGCAGGCCTAAGGCGTTTTTTCCTCCTCAGTAGTTTTACCCATCAGCTCACAGTCTCTGCTTAGTGTGTCCCTGTTTGTCTCCCTAGTGGCAAGTTAGAAATGTACACTGCCGCTGTCCATGGTGCTGACGCCTGCCTTCTCATAGCATTACATTGAGTTGCACCACGATGCTCCTGGATAATGCCACTATTTCTCTGACCAAGAAAAATGACATAATGCATCGTGTATTTATTATTGCAATCACAGTGTGTGTGTGCTGGACATACATTGGTGTCTACCCCGCCGCACATGCTCAGACTAGGAGTCCCCCCTCCGCTCGTAGGCCCCTCCCAGACACGCGTGCGAGTGATCCGGAGCCCGGAGAGGAGCCTCAGTTGCACGGGACCGCAAGAACGTCGCTGGATCCCGGGAGGACCGGAGAGAGAGAGAGGGAGAGAGAGAGAGGTAGAGAGACGCCACCGTGGGACTGGAGTTGTGCTCAGGTATTAGATTATTTCACAGGCAGCGAGGCCGTGCTGCTCTGTTATACTGGCGATGTGTGGCATCAGGTCGAATTAGACACGTTTTTTTTTAATGCTAGCCTGTAATTATCCGCGCAAACGAGACGAGCGCGCTGATTTATGCTGATCGTATGGAGCGCGAGAGGTAAATCTTGCCACCTGACGGGACGCGTGCTGAGGCGAGAAAATAATAACATCACGCTCGTATTTGATGGAGATTCGCGCTGGTTGCGGGCATAATTTGTCATGTGTGTGCACGGGAACTGGAAGCCTACCGCATCTCTCCGGCGCGTTGGGGTAAAGTAGAGCCCAATTGTTCTTGTATAGGGAAGGAAATCACTTTCAGTCGGTAATTAGTTGTGCCCACGCCTCGCGTTTCTTATTGAGATAAGTTTGACCACCGGTTTGACAGGAGTGGGCAGTCCAGCGGTCGTTAACGGGAAGCTTTATATCTAAACTGTTAATACAACGGAATGATCTGATAGCATGTTTTGTGGGTGGATGGATGGGAAAGCCGTATGCTGTAGTGCTGTCAGGGGTGTTATTTAGTATTGTCGAGCTAATAGGATCAAGCATTTCCACATTACATTTTTTTAAAGTATTTTTAACGAATTAGCTATATCTCTATGACTAAACTAATCTTTAGGGAAGCATATTCGATTTTCTGATCAATTTGTGTTAAAGGAGATTTATAATATATCACAAAAAATGCATTGCTATTACACATTATGAAGCCCAACTGGTAGCTGTAACCATTAGCTTTTCAGGTAGTTGACCTGCCAGCGTGTTCTTCTAACATGACTGCCTTAAATTACTACGGACAATACCTAGAAGGTTTGTTTGTGGTGGTTTACCATCTTATAACCACCATAGACCTGCTAGAAAGCAGCTTCTGTATTTCCAGCAGGGCTTGCAAACTTGACTTTACTATTGTGGCTAGTTCCAACTAAATTAATTATATTGGTTCTAATAGGGTAATTAACTAGTTGTCAGGTTGACTTGTTCAAAAAGCTTCTTGATTTGGTTAACCAGGTAGTATATTGGTTTAGCAACTAAAGATCATCTTAGAATGTCTAGATACCAAAACATTAGTAAACTAATTTACTGCTCTAAGAAGATTATTAGATATTCTTGCCTGCCTGACTGTCATTAGTTAGTCAGTTTGGGACATTGCCTAACTGACCAGTCACTTTGTTTAACATAAATAAAGAATAGAAAAACAGATTGACTACATTAATTGTGATAAATTTGTAGCTGATGTGTTTTTTTTTAATTAATTGATGAGCTAATTGCAATCTTATACTGTAAAAAAATGCTGGGTTCCAGACAATTCATTCATGTTGTCCCAATATAAATCGATTAAGTTAACTTAATTGTTTTACAAATTGAAGTGACAATGACAATTGAAAACAATGAAGTTGTACCCCAAAAAACTCAAGAATTGTGTTGATTCAGCTCATTTTATATAAGTAGTTTGAACAAGTAGCAAAAAAAAAATGTTTTCAGTGTACAAAAGTCACTATGTCCTCAAAAAACTGGTACCTTCTAATAGATTAAAACTATTTGACTAGTTTATTACTTATAATTATTACTAATTCTGCTTTATAGCTGACCTTGCTGACCACTATAAATGAGATGATCGACTAGTAGCTTGTTTGATATATGTCTAAGATTATTTACCAGCTAAAAATGATCATCTTAGACTAGTTAGAAACTGGCCACAGTTTTATAAATGTCAACCACCATCTTAAATTGTACTTAAATGCAGGGTTTGTATACATTGCTAGGTTACAAGTCAAACTAGCTCCAAAGCATTTCTAATTATTCTATAATTTGTGGACATAGTGACTGTTTTTGTAACCTAGAGGGCTCAACAGACTACATGAAGTAAAAATCACCAGCTATAAATTGTTCATACTTGTTTAATGTGCTTAATGAACAAATTAGTCATTAATTGTTATCAAAACTTACAGTAAGTACTATTAAGAATTGATATAGTTTAATTATAAAGGGTTTTTTGTATATTGATTTCAGAAAAGTGACCTTATTTTTGTGTGTTGCACTAAATTAATAATGCTATTTAGAAGTGAAGATATTTCTTAAACCATACTATATAAAATATGAAGATACTCATAAACATTGGTCATAAAAAATAGTATGATTTAATTTGAGAAGTTACCCATCCAACTCTAACTGCAGTACGTTTGAATTAATTTAGCGTATTTATACAGCAGTGACTATATTCTGCATGCTATCTAAGTATTGTTTTCCGGTCGTGGAGTGTTTAGGGGATTGTGTGTGTACAGTATGGCTGTTGAGACCATATACTACATGTATTCATGAGGAGGCTGCAGTGACGCAGCTGGGATACCCTGAAATGGTGATTATCGGCAAGGGGAGGGGAGGGTTTCATCAAGCTCTCTGGTGCACTGTTTCTCTGCCAGCTCTCCAGTGCAGCCTCACGATTTTTCTCCATCTCCATTTACCGCCACAGGAAAATTTCAGGATTTCCTATACCGTGCATTTTCTTCAGATACTCAATTTTCTGGATCTCACTCAATTTTTTCACATTTAAGCGCAATGCTTAATCGAGCCGAGACCATAAACCTCTTCATTCCACTACCCCGCTTGTAAACTTTTATGAGCTCGTGCTGCATAAATAGGGTGTGAGAGAGAGTCAAAAGGCCTCTGTTTGTCTGTCAACTAGCGCATTATGTCAGTCATTTGGGTTTGGATAAAAAGGATTAGTTCACTTTCAGAATAAAATAAAATATTTTGATCAGAAGTAAGAAATGAGATAAGAAATTAGGTTTTTGAGTTAAACATTTAGGGGTTTCTTCATATAGTGAACTCATAGTGCTCAGTGGATTGAACATCTAAACTGCAATTTTAATGCAGCTTCAAAGAGTTGTAAAAATTCCACTTGAGGAATAAAGATCTCACCACATAGTGAAACAATCAGTCATTTCCTTAAAACCTATATACTTTTTAACTACAAATGCTTGCATCCAAGAGCTATTGCCAGTCAGTGGAGCTTTTGTGGTTGAAGATACTTCACCCTAAAATGAAATCATTTATTATCACTTGTGTGGTTTTAAACCTTTTGAGTTTTTTCTTCTGTCTGTTGAACACGAAAGAAGATATTTTGAAGAATGCTGATTGCTGGCAGCCATATACTTAAGTAGTAAGGAAAAAAAGCAACTAGCATTCTTCAAAATATCTTCTTTTGTGTTTAACAGAAGAATGAAACTCAAATAGGTTTTGAACAAGTTAAGAGTGAGTAAATAAGGGCAAAATATAATTTTTTGGGGTGAACTATCCCTTTTAAGTATATATGAGCAATATCACACGAGTAGCAGTGCGATGTGGCTGTATATCGGCACTGGTGGGAGGCGTTCATTGGAACGAGGCTGCAGGCCGAGTGCCTTAGTGTCCCACCAATGACAATTTACAGCCGCATCGCACTGCTCCTCGTGTGATATTGCGTTTATACAACAGTTCGACGACATAATCGTGTGTATAAAAAAAAGAATCAAACACAGAGAGTCTAAAAACCCTTTTGTATTAGGAACTACTTTCTTCCGCCATTCATTCACATCTGCAGCTGACATCAGAACAGCAGAAGTTGTTACTAATCCACCAACAACACTTTAGAGCTAGTGTTTGAATGATTCTCTAGCGTAATGTCTAAAGTGATGACAAAACAGGTGATTTTGCTGACATTTTAAGATTATAAGGCTGAACGGCAGTCTACAGAGATATCTCCCTACAGTAGTACAGTCTATTACAGTCTACAGTATTTCTCTGTTGCAATCGGGATATCACAATAATTAACCCTGAAAAAAAGCAGCGCAATCACTACCAGATTGCTGTTGTATTTGAGAAAAGAAAAAACGCTAAGCACATGCGCACATTTCTTCTTTCTTTGTGCCAACACAACACACATTCCTGCTATGCGAGTCCCATCTCACACTCAATACATTACAATTATATGGTATAAATCAGGGCTTAATTTGTGCAGGAATCACAAAAATCACCTCTGAAATCTGATCCGGCACCTCAATTTACTGACCCCTCCCCCCGCACCCCCCGCTTCTCCGCTTTTCACTTTCTTCCGTGACTCCCCAAACCTCTTCGCTTTTTGTCCGCGACCACCGTCCCAACCCACCCCTACCAGCCCCGTCCAGGACATCTCTTCCTCCTCTGGTAACATGCCGAATAAATGCAAATATGCATTTGATCAGCTGTAGCTTAAAATGATGCTGTATTTTACCTCCTCTGAGGGCTTATTATGCGGTCTCTGTCGCCATCTTGTGGATGAACAGCATCAACCGTCATTGTTCAGTATGACAGGCTAATGGCCGCCGACGCGCTGTCTCTCAGAAATGATACAGATTTTAAAATAGGCACTATCCTTATAAATAAACTGCATAGTTGCTATCTAAACAACTACATTCTCAACTAATAAAAGCCTCAAAAGTGCATTATGCTGCCCAACAGCAGCAATATTTGTTAAATTGTAGAGTGTCCTCTGCGTGCTGCTGTATGTGGGCGGAGTAATACACAAGGGTGAAGGGTGAAGAGTCGGTACGAGTGCTGTTACTGGCAGAATATTGCACAGCTATCAGCCAATCAGATTCAAGATCCAGACAGAACTGTAGTACAAAATTATTTATTTTCTATTTTTAACAAAACATTATTAATTGTTTATTCTTCATCTGGAATTGCTTAGAGCCCTAGTTGCATTTAAACTGCAGTTCCCAAACACTGAGCACAATAAAATCCACTATTTGGAGAAAAATCCTGCATGTTTTTCACAAAATCCTCGGTTCCTTTTCAACTGAAGTAAGACAAAAATGAACATCATGGAATGAGTAAATTATTATAAAACATTCTTTCTGGAATTGAACTAATTCTAAACATTGCACAGACGCATGTGATATTCTTGTTCAGTTCTGGTATTTGCTATCTTAAATTCCTCAGTAATTTTTACATTACCTGTTTCCTTTGATGAGGTTTAGAGGAGAGAGTGTTTTTTTTTTTTTTTATTTTAATAATTTTTTGGTTTGGTGGTCTCGGTGATGAGATGAGGCCAGGCACCATCTGCTGTGCTGGCTGTCCAACTGCACTGTTTCTATTTCCCCAGGTGCTCCAGTCAAGTGTACTGTACAGACACAGAGTTTCCAGTGCAAAGTCATGTGTTCATGAGTTCAAAAGTGAGATTATTTAATGCTTTTTAAAGGAATGTTATGGATTCAGTATTTCTAATTAAGTTGTGGCTTAATGTTGAATATCACAAAAATGTATTTTCAGTTCCTCTTTGTTTTTTAGGGGGGGAAAGCTGAAGTGAACCGAAATTATTGCTATAAATGATTAGATACTTTTGTTGATACTGATATTTTAAGTTGTTTTAAACCAACATTGGGTCAGATATGGACAAATATCTATATATGGATAAATGTACACTCATCTGCCACTTTATTAGGTACACCTGTCCAACTGCTCGTTAACGCAAGTTTCTATTCAGCCAATCAACTGAATGCATTTAGGCATGTAGACATGGTCATGGCAATGCTGGTGCCAGACTGGTCTGAGTATTTCAGAAAAAAAACTGCTGATCTACCAGGATTTTCACGCACAACCAGCTCTAGGGTTTACAGATAATGGTCTGAAAAAGAGAAAATATTCAGTGAGCGGCAGTTTTGTTGGCACAAATGCCTTGTTAATGCCAGAGGTCAGAGGTGAATAGCCAGACAGGTTTGAGCTGGTTAGAAAGGCAACAGTAACTCAAATAACCACTCGTTATAACAGAGTTATGCAGAAGAGCATCTCTGAATGTGCAACATGTCGAACCTTGAGGCGGATGGGCTACTGCAGCAGAAGACCACACCGGGAGCCACTCCTGTCAGCTAAGAACAGGAAACTGAGGCTACAATTCACACAGGCTCACCAAAATCGGACAATAGAAGATTGGAAAAACGTTGCCTGGTCTGATGCGTCTCAGTTTCTGCTGCGACATTCAGATGGTAAGGTCAGACTTTGGCATCAACAACATGAAAGCATGGATCCATCCTGCCTTGTATCAAAGGTTCAGGATAGTGGTGGTGGTGTAATGGTGTGAGAAATATTTTTTTGGCACACTTTGGGCCCATTAGCACTAATTGAGCATCGTACCAACACCACACCTACCTGAGTATTGTTGCTGACCATGTCCATCTCTTTATGACCACAGTGTACCCATCTTCTGATGGCTACTTCCAGCAGGATAATGCGCCCTATCATAAAGCGCGAATCATAAGACTGGTTTCTTGAACATGACAATGAGTTCACTGTACTCAAATGGCCTCCACAGTCACCAAAACTCAATGCAATAGAGCATCTTTGGGATGTGGAGGAACAGGAGATTTGTATCATGGATGTGCAGCCGATAAATCTGCAGCAACTGCGTGATGCTATCACGTCAATATGGACCAAAATCTCTGAGGAATATTTTCAGTACCATGTTGAATCGATGCTACGAATGATTAAGGCAGTTCTGAAGACAAAAGGGGGTCCAACCCGGTCTAAGTAAGGTGTACCTAATAAATATATTTTTTATAAAATTTAAATTGCCACAGCCATATAACCCTGCAGCCCAAGACCGGTTACTCACTGAAGCTAAGCAGGGCTGAGCTTGGTCAGTACCTGGATGGGAGACCACATAAAAAACTAGGTTGCTGTTGGAAATGATGTTAGAGAGGCCAGCAGGGGGCACTCAACCTGTGGTCTGTGTGAGTCCTAATGCCCCAGTATAGTGAAGGGGACACTTTACTGTCAGTGGGCATTGTCTTTCGGATGAGACATTAAACCGAGGTCCTGACTCTCTGTGGTCGTTAAAAATCTCATAGCACTTCTCGTAAAAAGTAGGGGTGTAACCCCAGTGTCCTGGCCAAAGTCCCTTAATCGGCCCTTACGATCATGGCCTCTCAATCATTCCCATCCACCGAATTGGCTCTATCACTGTCTCTCCACTCCACCAATAGCTGGTGTGTGGTGAGCGCACTGGCACCGTTGTCCTGTGGCTGCCGTCGCATTATCCAAGTGGATGCTTTTTTTTTTATTTTGCAATGTTTCAGTAGCATAGTCACACTTTGGTAACAATATGCATGCATTTTCTGTTTAGTTTCAGTCTAATTTTACAGCTTGTTGCCATGACACTCTACACATAGTGCCATCAAAACAAGTGTAAAAATAATCAAACAAATATATTTTAACTATATTTTATTTTCTGGGCGACGGTGGCTCAGTGGTTAGCACTGTTGCCTCACAGCAAGAAGATCGCTTTTTCGAGTTCCAGCTGAACCAGCTGGCATTTCTGTGTGGAGTTTGCATGTTCTCCCCATGTTTGCGTGGGTTTCCTCTGGGTGCTCCAGTTTCCCCCACAGTCCAAAGACAAGCGGTACAGGTAAATTGGGTAGGCTAATTGTCCGTAGTGTATGTGTGTGAATGAGTGTGTATGGATGTTTCCCAGTACTGGGTTGCGGCTGGAAGGGCATCCGCTGTGTAAAACATGTGCTGGATAAGTGGCGGTTCATTCCACTGTGGCGACCCCTGATGAAGAAAGGGACTAAGCTGAAGGAAAATTAATGAATAAATTAATTGAATTTTTTAAGCTAGTTCCAAAGGCATAATTTCTCCTTTTTTTACTTGAGGTTTTTATAATTTATTTGTTATATAAAAAATATCTATCTATTTTTATAATTTATCTATTATTTATTTGAGCTATTGTTTTAGTAAAGGAAATAATTTAAATAGTTTAATTTGTTTGATAATTAGTATTATGCAACACATTCTGCAGCCCTTTTTTAGCTTAAGGTTTAAACTCATCCATTCATTTTGTTTCGGCTTAGTCCCTTTATAAGTCAGGGGTCGCCACAGTGGAATGAACCGCCAACTTATCCAGCATATATAAGCAGCGGATGCCCTTCCAGCTGCAACCCATCACTGGGAAACATCCATACACACTCATTCACACACATACACTACGGACAATTAGCCTACCCAATTTACCTGTACCGCTTGTCTTTGGACTGTGGGGGAAACTGGAGCACCCGGAGGAAACCCACGTAAACACAGGGAGAACATGCAAACTCCACACAGAAACGCCAATTGACCCAGCCGAGGCTTGAACCAGCGACCTTCTTGCTGTGAGGAGAACGTGCTACTCACTGTGCAGCCTATTAATAATATTTATTTGTTATTTTAAGTTTTTCATCTAATATTTGTTTTAGTTATTCTTTTAGGTAACATGTAAAACAAGGCACAATTTCTAACTTTTGTATACATTTCATAAGGTCACGGTCAAGGTCAACTTTATTTATATAGCACCTTAAAACATAATGAATGTTGGCCAAAGTTCTTCACAAACATGGCAACAATAATAAACAGTTAGAAAGACAAGACAATATATGCTACAAAAAAATAAAAATAAATAAAAAAAAATCTCTATAATCAATGAGTCCTAAAAAAATGAAAAAAAATTATATCAATAGGCCAGAGAGAAGAGGTAGGTTTTGACTGATTTTTAAAAAACACTTAATGTAGATGAAGCTCTAATTTCTAGAGGTAATGTGTTTTGGAGCATAGAAGTTATATTACTTTTTTTTTTATTTCCTGCAATATTTATATTATATTTATTTCTTCATTTATGATCTAATAATCATTTCATTTTCCACTTTTATTTTATAAAATAAAAAGTTTTAGTTTTAGTTTTGTGATAATTAACATTATGCCCCAAATGCATCACATGAACATTCCTTTAAAGAACATTTTGTTGTTTCTCCAACATGCAAATATGATGTCGTTGTTGTCATTGCCAAATAATGAGATCATCAAGAAGCTTCATCCCACATTTGCTCACTTGATATTGCGTGACCATATAATGGAGTTGTTATTATCCGAAGTCTCCAGTCTTTATGTTTCCCCTGCAGAGCCATGGAAATGTGGCTGTAGAATGACATAAGCTGGCGTTTTCTGTCATTAGCGCGCAGAGAATGGACAGAAAGCTGAAGACATAATTAATCTTCCTGAAGGTCTGCAAGTGGAGATGAATAATTCACGGCGGCTCCGCAAAACTGGCCTCTGAGAGAGCTGTGATTGACAGACTGGCCATGCATTTCAGACAAGACCATGGAAATGTGCAGGGAAACGGACAGAGTGATCCTTTTTTGTAGATTTGGATAAGATGTTCTCAAGTTTTGCTCATCTGAGCTACTTTCAAACTATTGAATAGATCTTATAGGCTCATTCATTCAAAAAAAGGTCAAGTTCCAGTTGGTTCAAGCTGTTTTAGGGGCTTAAAACCAGCTACTGTACACTTTATAAAATGTTCTTTCAAATACTTTTAACTCAAATTGGGTAAAATATGGAAACTCAACTCTTGGGTTTGTCCATATTTTACCAAGCTTTGGACTGAAGCATCTCAGCATTTTTACAGTTTAGTTCTGTTTCAAATTTGACTTGTTTACTACTCTAACCAGAGCTGTTTTAGCTGATCAAAGATGGTGTCTTGCAGATTCAGTGGTGTCTCTAAATAAAGACTCTCAATAAGTTTTTGTTCTCAGAATTTGGTCATCTAAACAACGTTCAAACTCTTGAACAAATCATATAGACTCATTCAGTTAAAAAAGCTGAAGTTCAAGTTGTTCTATGAGCTAATGGACATCCTGAATCAGCTAAAAAACAGCTACAATCTAAAAAAAGCTGCATTGTTTCAACAGAACTTGGTTAAAATATGTAAAAACCCAATGACTGGGTTAAGATGTCTTGGGTTTGTCCATATTTTACCAAGCTTTAGATTGAGGCACCCCACAATTTTATAGACTATACCATGTTCCCAAAAATAATTAACACCAAAACATGCTTGCAGGGTACAGTACCAGTTGGTAGCTGCTTTGTTTTCTGGTTCAAGGTAATCTTGTTAGTCATCCATCTAGGCTAAAACCAGCTACCATGTCTCAATACTTCATACTGTCTGTCTTTGAGATGCTTCAGCTGTGGCGGGTTAGACAGACACTCTTTCTAGCCACTTCGGCTGGTTGAAG